>JBAIAA010000357.1:0-52177 GCA_037893245.1 Crossaster papposus | reverse complement strand
CTACTACATATTTAAGATTTGGTCTACAATCGGCATATCCCTACTACTGCATATTTAAGATTTGGTCTACAATCGGCATATCCCTACTACTACATATTTAAGATTTGGTCTACAATCGGCATATCCCTACTACTACATATTTAAGATTTGGTCTACAATCGGCATATCCCTACTACTACATATTTAAGATTTGGTCTACAATCGGCATATCCCTACTACTACATATTTAAGATTTGGTCTACAATCGGCATATCCCTACTACTACATATTTAAGATTTGGTCTACAATCGGCATATCCCTACTACTACATATTTAAGATTTGGTCTACAATCGGCATATCCCTACTACTACATATTTAAGATTTGGTCTTCAATCGGCATATCCCTACTACTACATATTTAAGATTTGGTCTACAATCGGCATATCCCTACTACTACATATTTAAGATTTGGTATACAATCGGCATATCCCTACTACTACATATTTAAGATTTGGTCTACAATCGGCATATCCCTACTACTACATATTTAAGATTTGGTCTACAATCGGCATATCCCTACTACTACATATTTAAGATTTGGTCTACAATCGGCATATCCCTACTACTACAAATTTAAGATTTGGTCTACAATCGGCATATCCCTACTACTACATATTTAAGATTTGGTCTACAATCGGCATATCCCTACTACTACATATTTAAGATTTGGTCTACAATCGGCATATCCCTACTACTACATATTTAAGATTTGGTCTACAATCGGCATATCCCTACTACTACATATTTAAGATTTGGTCTACAATCGGCATATCCCTACTACTACATATTTAAGATTTGGTATACAATCGGCATATCCCTACTACTACATATTTAACTCGAGGGCTTGTTCCCACATCAGGTGTTTATTTCTACTGCACACTTCTTTCCCTTTACATAATAATAAATGTGAGTTTGTTTTGTTATCAGATCAAATTGAGTTTTTTAAGATTTGGTATACAATCGGCATATCCCTACTACTACATATTTAAGATTTGGTCTACAATCGGCATATCCCTACTACTACATATTTAAGATTTGGTCTACAATCGGCATATCCCTACTACTACATATTTAAGATTTGGTCTACAATCGGCATATCCCTACTACTACATATTTAAGATTTGGTCTACAATCGGCATATCCCTACTACTACATATTTAAGATTTGGTCTACAATCGGCATATCCCTACTACTACATATTTAAGATTTGGTCTACAATCGGCATATCCCTACTACTACTACATATTTAAGATTTGGTCTACAATCGGCATATCCCTACTACTACATATTTAAGATTTGGTCTACAATCGGCATATCCCTACTACTGCATATTTAAGATTTGGTCTACAATCGGCATATCCCTACTACTACATATTTAAGATTTGGTCTACAATCGGCATATCCCTACTACTACATATTTAAGATTTGGTCTACAATCGGCATATCCCTACTACTACATATTTAAGATTTGGTCTACAATCGGCATATCCCTACTACTACATATTTAAGATTTGGTCTACAATCGGCATATCCCTACTACTACATATTTAAGATTTGGTCTACAATCGGCATATCCCTACTACTACATATTTAAGATTTGGTCTACAATCGGCATATCCCTACTACTACATATTTAAGATTTGGTCTTCAATCGGCATATCCCTACTACTACATATTTAAGATTTGGTCTACAATCGGCATATCCCTACTACTACATATTTAAGATTTGGTCTACAATCGGCATATCCCTACTACTACATATTTAAGATTTGGTCTACAATCGGCATATCCCTACTACTACATATTTAAGATTTGGTCTACAATCGGCATATCCCTACTACTACATATTTAAGATTTGGTCTACAATCGGCATATCCCTACTACTACATATTTAAGATTTGGTATACAATCGGCATATCCCTACTACTACATATTTAAGATTTGGTCTACAATCGGCATATCCCTACTACTACATATTTAAGATTTGGTCTACAATCGGCATATCCCTACTACTACATATTTAAGATTTGGTCTACAATCGGCATATCCCTACTACTACATATTTAAGATTTGGTCTACAATCGGCATATCCCTACTACTACATATTTAAGATTTGGTCTACAATCGGCATATCCCTACTACTACATATTTAAGATTTGGTCTACAATCGGCATATCCCTACTACTACATATTTAAGATTTGGTCTACAATCGGCATATCCCTACTACTACATATTTAAGATTTGGTCTTCAATCGGCATATCCCTACTACTACATATTTAAGATTTGGTCTACAATCGGCATATCTCTACTACTACATATTTAAGATTTGGTCTACAATCGGCATATCCCTACTACTACATATTTAAGATTTGGTCTACAATCGGCATATCCCTACTACTACATATTTAAGATTTGGTCTACAATCGGCATATCCCTACTACTACATATTTAAGATTTGGTCTACAATCGGCATATCCCTAATACTACATATTTAAGATTTGGTCTACAATCGGCATATCCCTACTACTACATATTTAAGATTTGGTCTACAATCGGCATATCCCTACTACTACATATTTAAGATTTGGTCTACAATCGGCATATCCCTACTACTACATATTTAAGATTTGGTCTACAATCGGCATATCCCTACTACTACATATTTAAGATTTGGTCTACAATCGGCATATCCCTACTACTACATATTTAAGATTTGGTCTACAATCGGCATATCCCTACTACTACATATTTAAGATTTGGTCTACAATCGGCATATCCCTACTACTACATATTTAAGATTTGGTCTACAATCGGCATATCCCTACTACTACATATTTAAGATTTGGTCTACAATCGGCATTTCTCTACTACTATATATTTAAGATTTGGTCTACAATCGGCATATCCCTACTACTACATATTTAAGATTTGGTCTACAATCGGCATATCCCTACTACTACATATTTAAGATTTGGTCTACAATCGGCATATCCCTACTACTACATATTTAAGATTTGGTCTACAATCGGCATATCCCTACTACTACATATTTAAGATTTGGTCTACAATCGGCATATCCCTACTACTACATATTTAAGATTTGGTCTACAATCGGCATATCCCTACTACTACATATTTAAGATTTGGTCTACAATCGGCATATCCCTACTACTACATATTTAAGATTTGGTCTACAATCGGCATATCCCTACTACTACATATTTAAGATTTGGTCTACAATCGGCATATCCCTACTACTACATATTTAAGATTTGGTCTACAATCGGCATATCCCTACTACTACATATTTAAGATTTGGTCTACAATCGGCATATCCCTACTACTACATATTTAAGATTTGGTATACAATCGGCATATCCCTACTACTACATATTTAAGATTTGGTCTACAATCGGCATATCCCTACTACTACATATTTAAGATTTGGTCTACAATCGGCATATCCCTACTACTACATATTTAAGATTTGGTCTACAATCGGCATATCCCTACTACTACAAATTTAAGATTTGGTCTACAATCGGCATATCCCTACTACTACATATTTAAGATTTGGTCTACAATCGGCATATCCCTACTACTACATATTTAAGATTTGGTCTACAATCGGCATATCCCTACTACTACATATTTAAGATTTCGTCTACAATCGGCATATCCCTACTACTACATATTTAAGATTTGGTCTACAATCGGCATATCCCTACTACTACATATTTAAGATTTGGTCTACAATCGGCATATCCCTACTACTACATATTTAACTCGAGGGCTTGTTCCCACATCAGGTGTTTATTTCTACTGCACACTTCTTTCCCTTTACATAATAATAAATGTGAGTTTGTTTTGTTATCAGATCAAATTGAGTTTTTTAAGATTTGGTATACAATCGGCATATCCCTACTACTACATATTTAAGATTTGGTCTACAATCGGCATATCCCTACTACTACATATTTAAGATTTGGTCTACAATCGGCATATCCCTACTACTACATATTTAAGATTTGGTCTACAATCGGCATATCCCTACTACTACATATTTAAGATTTGGTCTACAATCGGCATATCCCTACTACTACATGTTTAAGATTTGGTCTACAATCGGCATATCCCTACTACTACATATTTAAGATTTGGTCTACAATCGGCATATCCCTACTACTACATATTTAAGATTTGGTCTACAATCGGCATATCCCTACTACTACATATTTAAGATTTGGTCTACAATCGGCATATCCCTACTACTACATATTTAAGATTTGGTCTACAATCGGCATATCTCTACTACTACATATTTAAGATTTGGTCTACAATCGGCATATCCCTACTACTACATATTTAAGATTTGGTCTACAATCGGCATATCCCTACTACTACATATTTAAGATTTGGTCTACAATCGGCATATCCCTACTACTACATATTTAAGATTTGGTCTACAATCGGCATATCCCTACTACTACATATTTAAGATTTGGTCTACAATCGGCATATCCCTACTACTACATATTTAAGATTTGGTATACAATCGGCATATCCCTACTACTACATATTTAAGATTTGGTCTACAATCGGCATATCCCTACTACTACATATTTAACTCGAGGGCTTGTTCCCACATCAGGTGTTTATTTCTACTGCACACTTCTTTCCCTTTACATAATAATAAATGTGAGTTTGTTTTGTTATCAGATCAAATTGAGTTTTTTTAGATTTGGTCTACAATCGGCATATCCCTACTACTACATATTTGAGAGTTGGTCTACAATCGGCATATCCCTACTACTACATTAACCCTCAGCCACACGACGTGAGTCCAAAGGGTGGACAAAAACTATGTGTTTGTTTATATATTTTTTTTTTTTCAGTCAATGGAGCTGTCCTTTTTTTTCATCTATCCCTAGACCCTGCTGAATGGACTGGGAAAAAATTCTAACCCAGGAGGTCATTCAGGGGGTGAAACATCCCTTCAAAATAATGGTTTTGGCCAAAAGCCATAGAGTTGTGCAGACAAATCGAAATCTGATCCCTTTGTGTATAGCCGCTGTCAAAAAAAGTCTCTGACATCTCTTTGAGCGGCCTTGGTAGAGAACAAACACAGCTGTTATCAATCGTGACCCAGATATCCCCTGGGGGGTAGTTAGAGCTGTTGGTCGTTGTTATTTGTATCCTATGGCTGTTTCATGTCTGTATTGCGCAATACTGATTTCAATGTTTACATGCTTGCAATGGATGTCCTTAAAAAAATACATAAAATAGCCAGAATGTTTAAATCTTTAATATGTGTGTCCAGGGTCCTTATATCCATCTGTTGAGACCGTGAGAAAAAGATTTGTACCCCCAAACACAGTTCATTACCCCCAACATAAAACGTCCCCCCTTTGGAGGCACGAGGCGGGAGATGCGAAACAAAATGAGCTAGTGCAGCCGAGGGTTAAGATTTGGTCTACAATCGGCATATCCCTACTACTACATATTTAAGATTTGGTCTACAATCGGCATATCCCTACTACTACATATTTAAGATTTGGTCTACAATCGGCATATCCCTACTACTACATATTTCAGATTTGGTCTACAATCGGCATATCCCTACTACTACATATATAAGATTTGGTATACAATCGGCATATCCCTACTACTACATATTTAAGATTTGGTCTACAATCGGCATATCCCTACTACTACATATTTAAGATTTGGTCTACAATCGGCATATCCCTACTACTACATATTTAAGATTTGGTCTACAATCGGCATATCCCTACTACTACATATTTAAGATTTGGTCTACAATCGGCATATCCCTACTACTACATATTTAAGATTTGGTCTACAATCGGCATATCCCTACTACTACATATTTCAGATTTGGTCTACAATCGGCATATCCCTACTACTACATATTTAAGATTTGGTCTACAATCGGCATATCCCTACTACTACATATTTAAGATTTGGTCTACAATCGGCATATCCCTACTACTACATATTTAAGATTTGGTCTACAATCGGCATATCCCTACTACTACATATTTAAGATTTGGTCTACAATCGGCATATCCCTACTACTACATATTTAAGATTTGGTCTACAATCGGCATATCCCTACTACTACATATTTAAGATTTGGTCTACAATCGGCATATCCCTACTACTACATATTTAAGATTTGGTATACAATCGGCATATCCCTACTACTACATATTTAAGATTTGGTCTACAATCGGCATATCCCTACTACTACATATTTAAGATTTGGTCTACAATCGGCATATCCCTACTACTACATATTTAAGATTTGGTCTACAATCGGCATATCCCTACTACTACAAATTTAAGATTTGGTCTACAATCGGCATATCCCTACTACTACATATTTAAGATTTGGTCTACAATCGGCATATCCCTACTACTACATATTTAAGATTTGGTCTACAATCGGCATATCCCTACTACTACATATTTAAGATTTCGTCTACAATCGGCATATCCCTACTACTACATATTTAAGATTTGGTCTACAATCGGCATATCCCTACTACTACATATTTAAGATTTGGTCTACAATCGGCATATCCCTACTACTACATATTTAACTCGAGGGCTTGTTCCCACATCAGGTGTTTATTTCTACTGCACACTTCTTTCCCTTTACATAATAATAAATGTGAGTTTGTTTTGTTATCAGATCAAATTGAGTTTTTTAAGATTTGGTATACAATCGGCATATCCCTACTACTACATATTTAAGATTTGGTCTACAATCGGCATATCCCTACTACTACATATTTAAGATTTGGTCTACAATCGGCATATCCCTACTACTACATATTTAAGATTTGGTCTACAATCGGCATATCCCTACTACTACATATTTAAGATTTGGTCTACAATCGGCATATCCCTACTACTACATGTTTAAGATTTGGTCTACAATCGGCATATCCCTACTACTACATATTTAAGATTTGGTCTACAATCGGCATATCCCTACTACTACATATTTAAGATTTGGTCTACAATCGGCATATCCCTACTACTACATATTTAAGATTTGGTCTACAATCGGCATATCCCTACTACTACATATTTAAGATTTGGTCTACAATCGGCATATCTCTACTACTACATATTTAAGATTTGGTCTACAATCGGCATATCCCTACTACTACATATTTAAGATTTGGTCTACAATCGGCATATCCCTACTACTACATATTTAAGATTTGGTCTACAATCGGCATATCCCTACTACTACATATTTAAGATTTGGTCTACAATCGGCATATCCCTACTACTACATATTTAAGATTTGGTCTACAATCGGCATATCCCTACTACTACATATTTAAGATTTGGTATACAATCGGCATATCCCTACTACTACATATTTAAGATTTGGTCTACAATCGGCATATCCCTACTACTACATATTTAACTCGAGGGCTTGTTCCCACATCAGGTGTTTATTTCTACTGCACACTTCTTTCCCTTTACATAATAATAAATGTGAGTTTGTTTTGTTATCAGATCAAATTGAGTTTTTTTAGATTTGGTCTACAATCGGCATATCCCTACTACTACATATTTGAGAGTTGGTCTACAATCGGCATATCCCTACTACTACATTAACCCTCAGCCACACGACGTGAGTCCAAAGGGTGGACAAAAACTATGTGTTTGTTTATATATTTTTTTTTTTTCAGTCAATGGAGCTGTCCTTTTTTTTCATCTATCCCTAGACCCTGCTGAATGGACTGGGAAAAAATTCTAACCCAGGAGGTCATTCAGGGGGTGAAACATCCCTTCAAAATAATGGTTTTGGCCAAAAGCCATAGAGTTGTGCAGACAAATCGAAATCTGATCCCTTTGTGTATAGCCGCTGTCAAAAAAAGTCTCTGACATCTCTTTGAGCGGCCTTGGTAGAGAACAAACACAGCTGTTATCAATCGTGACCCAGATATCCCCTGGGGGGTAGTTAGAGCTGTTGGTCGTTGTTATTTGTATCCTATGGCTGTTTCATGTCTGTATTGCGCAATACTGATTTCAATGTTTACATGCTTGCAATGGATGTCCTTAAAAAAATACATAAAATAGCCAGAATGTTTAAATCTTTAATATGTGTGTCCAGGGTCCTTATATCCATCTGTTGAGACCGTGAGAAAAAGATTTGTACCCCCAAACACAGTTCATTACCCCCAACATAAAACGTCCCCCCTTTGGAGGCACGAGGCGGGAGATGCGAAACAAAATGAGCTAGTGCAGCCGAGGGTTAAGATTTGGTCTACAATCGGCATATCCCTACTACTACATATTTAAGATTTGGTCTACAATCGGCATATCCCTACTACTACATATTTAAGATTTGGTCTACAATCGGCATATCCCTACTACTACATATTTAAGATTTGGTCTACAATCGGCATATCCCTACTACTACATATTTAAGATTTGGTATACAATCGGCATATCCCTACTACTACATATTTAAGATTTGGTCTACAATCGGCATATCCCTACTACTACATATTTAAGATTTGGTCTACAATCGGCATATCCCTACTACTACATATTTAAGATTTGGTCTACAATCGGCATATCCCTACTACTACATATTTAAGATTTGGTCTACAATCGGCATATCCCTACTACTACATATTTAAGATTTGGTCTTCAATCGGCATATCCCTACTACTACATATTTAAGATTTGGTCTACAATCGGCATATCCCTACTACTACATATTTAAGATTTGGTCTACAATCGGCATATCCCTACTACTACATATTTAAGATTTGGTCTACAATCGGCATATCCCTACTACTACATATTTAAGATTTGGTCTACAATCGGCATATCCCTACTACTACATATTTAAGATTTGGTCTACAATCGGCATATCCCTACTACTACATATTTAAGATTTGGTATACAATCGGCATATCCCTACTACTACATATTTAAGATTTGGTCTACAATCGGCATATCCCTACTACTACATATTTAAGATTTGGTCTACAATCGGCATATCCCTACTACTACATATTTAAGATTTGGTCTACAATCGGCATATCCCTACTACTACATATTTAAGATTTGGTCTACAATCGGCATATCCCTACTACTACATATTTAAGATTTGGTCTTCAATCGGCATATCCCTACTACTACATATTTAAGATTTGGTCTACAATCGGCATATCCCTACTACTACATATTTAAGATTTGGTCTACAATCGGCATATCCCTACTACTACATATTTAACTCGAGGGCTTGTTCCCACATCAGGTGTTTATTTCTACTGCACACTTCTTTCCCTTTACATAATAATAAATGTGAGTTTGTTTTGTTATCAGATCAAATTGAGTTTTTTAAGATTTGGTATACAATCGGCATATCCCTACTACTACATATTTAAGATTTGGTCTACAATCGGCATATCCCTACTACTACATATTTAAGATTTGGTCTACAATCGGCATATCCCTACTACTACATATTTAAGATTTGGTCTACAATCGGCATATCCCTACTACTACATATTTAAGATTTGGTCTACAATCGGCATATCCCAACTACTACATGTTTAAGATTTGGTCTACAATCGGCATATCCCTACTACTACATATTTAAGATTTGGTCTACAATCGGCATATCCCTACTACTACATATTTAAGATTTGGTCTACAATCGGCATATCCCTACTACTACATATTTAAGATTTGGTCTACAATCGGCATATCTCTACTACTACATATTTAAGATTTGGTCTACAATCGGCATATCCCTACTACTACATATTTAAGATTTGGTCTACAATCGGCATATCCCTACTACTACATATTTAAGATTTGGTATACAATCGGCATATCCCTACTACTACATATTTAAGATTTGGTCTACAATCGGCATATCCCTACTACTACATATTTAAGATTTGGTCTACAATCGGCATATCCCTACTACTACATATTTAAGATTTGGTCTACAATCGGCATATCCCTACTACTACATATTTAAGATTTGGTCTACAATCGGCATATCCCTACTACTACATATTTAAGATTTGGTCTTCAATCGGCATATCCCTACTACTACATATTTAAGATTTGGTCTACAATCGGCATATCCCTACTACTACATATTTAAGATTTGGTCTACAATCGGCATATCCCTACTACTACATATTTAAGATTTGGTATATAATCGGCATATCCCTACTACTACATATTTAAGATTTGGTCTACAATCGGCATAACCCTACTACTACATATTTAAGATTTGGTATACAATCGGCATATCCCTACTACTACATATTTAAGATTTGGTCTACAATCGGCATATCCCTACTACTACATATTTAAGATTTGGTATACAATCGGCATATCCCTACTACTACATATTTAAGATTTGGTCTACAATCGGCATATCCCTACTACTACATATTTAAGATTTGGTATACAATCGGCATATCCCTACTACTACATATTTAAGATTTGGTCTACAATCGGCATATCCCTACTACTACATATTTAAGATTTGGTCTACAATCGGCATATCCCTACTACTACATATTTAAGATTTGGTCTACAATCGGCATATCCCTACTACTACATATTTAAGATTTGGTCTACAATCGGCATATCCCTACTACTACATATTTAAGATTTGGTCTACAATCGGCATATCCCTACTACTACATATTTAAGATTTGGTCTACAATCGGCATATCCCTACTACTACATATTTAAGATTTGGTCTACAATCGGCATATCCCTACTACTACATATTTAACTCGAGGGCTTGTTCCCACATCAGGTGTTTATTTCTACTGCACACTTCTTTCCCTTTACATAATACTAAATGTGAGTTTGTTTTGTTATCAGATCAAATTGAGTTTTTTAAGATTTGGTCTACAATCGGCATATCCCTACTACTACATATTTAAGATTTGGTCTACAATCGGCATATCCCTACTACTACATATTTAAGATTTGGTCTACAATCGGCATATTCCTACTACTACATATTTAAGATTTGGTCTACAATCGGCATATCCCTACTACTACATATTTAACTCGAGGGCTTGTTCCCACATCAGGTGTTTATTTCTACTGCACACTTCTTTCCCTTTACATAATAATAAATGTGAGTTTGTTTTGTTATCAGATCAAATTGAGTTTTTTAAGATTTGGTCTACAATCGGCATATCCCTACTACTACATATTTAAGATTTGGTCTACAATCGGCATATCCCTACTACTACATATTTAAGATTTGGTCTACAATCGGCATATCCCTACTACTACATATTTAAGATTTGGTCTACAATCGGCATATCCCTACTACTACATATTTAAGATTTGGTCTACAATCGGCATATCCCTACTACTACATATTTAAGATTTGGTCTACAATCGGCATATCCCTACTACTACATATTTAAGATTTGGTCTACAATCGGCATATCCCTACTACTACATATTTAAGATTTGGTCTACAATCGGCATATCCCTACTACTACATATTTAACTCGAGGGCTTGTTCCCACATCAGGTGTTTATTTCTACTGCACACTTCTTTCCCTTTACATAATACTAAATGTGAGTTTGTTTTGTTATCAGATCAAATTGAGTTTTTTAAGATTTGGTCTACAATCGGCATATCCCTACTACTACATATTTAAGATTTGGTCTACAATCGGCATATCCCTACTACTACATATTTAACTCGAGGGCTTGTTCCCACATCAGGTGTTTATTTCTACTGCACACTTCTTTCCCTTTACATAATAATAAATGTGAGTTTGTTTTGTTATCAGATCAAATTGAGTTTTTTAAGATTTGGTCTACAATCGGCATATCCCTACTACTACATATTTAAGATTTGGTCTACAATCGGCATATCCCTACTACTACATATTTAACTCGAGGGCTTGTTCCCACATCAGGTGTTTATTTCTACTGCACACTTCTTTCCCTTTACATAATAATAAATGTGAGTTTGTTTTGTTATCAGATCAAATTGAGTTTTTTAAGATTTGGTCTACAATCGGCATATCCCTACTACTACATATTTAAAATTTGGTCTACAATCGGCATATTTCTACTACTACATATATAAGATTTGGTCTACAATCGGCATATTCCTACTACTACATATTTAAGATTTGGTCTACAATCGGCATATCCCTACTACTACATATTTAAGATTTGGTCTACAATCGGCATATCCCTACTACTACATATTTAAGATTTGGTCTACAATCGGCATATCCCTACTACTACATATTTAAGATTTGGTCTACAATCGGCATATCCCTACTACTAAATATTTAAGATTTGGTCTACAATCGGCATATCCCTACTACTACATATTTAAGATTTGGTCTACAATCGGCATATCCCTACTACTACATATTTAAGATTTGGTCTACAATCGGCATATCCCTACTACTACATATTTAAGATTTGGTCTACAATCGGCATATCCTTACTACTACATATTTAAGATTTGGTCTACAATCGGCATATCCCTACTACTACATATTTAAGATTTGGTCTACAATCGGCATATCCCTACTACTACATATTTAAGATTTGGTCTACAATCAGCATATCCCTACTACTACATATTTAAGATTTGGTCTACAATCGGCATATCCCTACTACTACATATTTAAGATTTGGTCTACAATCGGCATATCCCTACTACTACATATTTAAGATTTGGTCTACAATCGGCATATCCCTAATTACTGCATATTTAAGATTTGGTCTACAATCGGCATATCCCTACTACTACATATTTAAGATTTGGTCTACAATCGGCATATCCCTACTACTACATATTTAAGATTTGGTCTACAATCGGCATATCCCTACTACTACATATTTAAGATTTGGTCTACAATCGGCATATCCCCACTACTACATATTTAAGATTTGGTCTACAATCGGCATATCCCTACTACTACATATTTAAGATTTGGTCTACAATCGGCATATCCCTACTACTACATATTTAAGATTTGGTCTACAATCGGCATATCCCTACTACTACATATTTAAGATTTGGTCTACAATCGGCATATCCCTACTACTACATATTTAAGATTTGGTCTACAATCGGCATATCCCTACTACTACATATTTAACTCGAGGGCTTGTTCCCACATCAGGTGTTTATTTCTACTGCACACTTCTTTCCCTTTACATAATAATAAATGTGAGTTTGTTTTGTTATCAGATCAAATTGAGTTTTTTAAGATTTGGTCTACAATCGGCATATCCCTACTACTACATATTTAAGATTTGGTCTACAATCGGCATATCCCTACTACTACATATTTAAGATTTGGTCTACAATCGGCATATCCATACTACTACATATTTAAGATTTGGTCTACAATCGGCATATCCCTACTACTACATATTTAACTCGAGGGCTTGTTCCCACATCAGGTGTTTATTTCTACTGCACACTTCTTTCCCTTTACATAATAATAAATGTGAGTTTGTTTTGTTATCAGATCAAATTGAGTTTTTTAAGATTTGGTCTACAATCGGCATATCCCTACTACTACATATTTAAGATTTGGTCTACAATCGGCATATCCCTACTACTACATATTTAACTCGAGGGCTTGTTCCCACATCAGGTGTTTATTTCTACTGCACACTTCTTTCCCTTTACATAATAATAAATGTGAGTTTGTTTTGTTATCAGATCAAATTGAGTTTTTTAAGATTTGGTCTACAATCGGCATATCCCTACTACTACATATTTAAGATTTGGTCTACAATCGCCATATCCCTACTACTACATATTTAAGATTTGGTCTACAATCGGCATATCCCTACTACTACATATTTAACTCGAGGGCTTGTTCCCACATCAGGTGTTTATTCTACTGCACACTTCTTTCCCTTTACATAATAATAAATGTGAGTTTGTTTTGTTATCAGATCAAATTGAGTGTTTTAAGATTTGGTCTACAATCGGCATATCCCTACTACTACATATTTAAGATTTGGTCTACAATCGGCATATCCCTACTACTACATGTTTAAGATTTGGTCTACAATCGGCATATCCCTAATACTACATATTTAAGATTTGGTCTACAATCGGCATATCCCTACTACTACATATTTAAGATTTGGTCTACAATCGGCAAATCCCTACTACTACATATTTAAGATTTGGTCTACAATCGGCATATCCCTACTACTACATATTTAAGATTTGGTCTACAATCGGCATATCCCTACTACTACATATTTAAGATTTGGTCTACAATCGGCATATCCCTACTACTACATATTTAAGATTTGGTCTACAATCGGCATATCCCTACTACTACATATTTCAGATTTGGTCTACAATCGGCATATCCCTACTACTACATATTTAAGATTTGGTCTACAATCGGCATATCCCTACTACTACATATTTCAGATTTGGTCTACAATCGGCATATCCCTACTACTACATATTTCAGATTTGGTCTACAATCGGCATATCCCTACTACTACATATTTAAGATTTGGTCTACAATCGGCATATCCCTACTACTACATATTTAAGATTTGGTCTACAATCGGCTTATCCCTACTACTACATATTTAAGATTTGGTCTACAATCGGCATATCCCTACTACTACATATTTAAGATTTGGTCTACAATCGGCATATCCCTACTACTACATATTTAAGATTTGGTCTACAATCGGCTTATCCCTACTACTACATATTTAAGATTTGGTCTACAATCGGCATATCCCTTACTACTACATATTTAAGATTTGGTCTACAATCGGCATATCCCTACTACTACATATTTAAGATTTGGTCTACAATCGGCATATCCCTACTACTACATGTTTAAGATTTGGTCTACAATCGGCATATCCCTACTACTACATATTTAAGATTTGGTCTACAATCGGCATATCCCTACTACTACATATTTAAGATTTGGTCTACAATCGGCTTATCCCTACTACTACATATTTAAGATTTGGTCTACAATCGGCATATCCCTACTACTACATATTTAAGATTTGGTCTACAATCGGCATATCCCTACTACTACATATTTAAGATTTGGTCTACAATCGGCATATCCCTACTACTACATATTTAAGATTTGGTCTACAATCGGCATATCCCTACTACTACATATTTAAGATTTGGTCTACAATCGGCATATCCCTACTACTACATATTTAAGATTTGGTCTACAATCGGCATATCCCTACTACTACATATTTAAGATTTGGTCTACAATCGGCATATCCCTACTACTACATATTTAAGATTTGGTCTACAATCGGCATATCCCTACTACTACATATTTAAGATTTGGTCTACAATCGGCATATCCCTACTACTACATATTTAAGATTTGGTCTACAATCGGCATATCCCTACTACTACATATTTAAGATTTGGTCTACAATCGGCATATCCCTACTACTACATATTTAAGATTTGGTCTACAATCGGCATATCCCTACTACTACATATTTAAGATTTGGTCTACAATCGGCATATCCCTACTACTACATATTTAAGATTTGGTCTACAATCGGCATATCCCTACTACTACATATTTAAGATTTGGTCTACAATCGGCATATCCCTACTACTACATATTTAAGATTTGGTCTACAATCGGCATATCCCTACTACTACATATTTAAGATTTGGTCTACAATCGGCATATCCCTACTACTACATATTTAAGATTTGGTCTACAATCGGCATATCCCTACTACTACATATTTAAGATTTGGTCTACAATCGGCATATCCCTACTACTACATATTTAAGATTTGGTCTACAATCGGCATATCCCTACTACTACATATTTAAGATTTGGTCTACAATCGGCATATCCCTACTACTACATATTTAAGATTTGGTCTACAATCGGCATATCCCTACTACTACATATTTAAGATTTGGTCTACAATCGGCATATCCCTACTACTACATATTTAAGATTTGGTCTACAATCGGCATATCCCTACTACTACATATTTAAGATTTGGTCTACAATCGGCATATCCCTACTACTACATATTTAAGATTTGGTCTACAATCGGCATATCCCTACTACTACATATTTAAGATTTGGTCTACAATCGGCATATCCCTACTACTACATATTTAAGATTTGGTCTACAATCGGCATATCCCTACTACTACATATTTAAGATTTGGTCTACAATCGGCATATCCCTACTACTACATATTTAAGATTTGGTCTACAATCGGCATATCCCTACTACTACATATTTAAGATTTGGTCTACAATCGGCATATCCCTACTTACTACATATTTAAGATTTGGTCTACAATCGGCATATCCCTACTACTACATATTTAAGATTTGGTCTACAATCGGCATATCCCTACTACTACATATTTAAGATTTGGTCTACAATCGGCATATCCCTACTACTACATATTTAAGATTTGGTCTACAATCGGCATATCCCTACTACTACATATTTAAGATTTGGTCTACAATCGGCATATCCCTACTACTACATATTTAAGATTTGGTCTACAATCGGCATATCCTACTACTACATATTTAAGATTTGGTCTACAATCGGCATATCCCCTACTACTACATATTTAAGATTTGGTCTACAATCGGCATATCCCTACTACTACAATATTTAAGATTTGGTCTACAATCGGCATATCCCTACTACTACATATTTAAGATTTGGTCTACAATCGGCATATCCCTACTACTACATATTTAAGATTTGGTCTACAATCGGCATATCCCTACTACTACATATTTAAGATTTGGTCTACAATCGGCATATCCCTACTACTACATATTTAAGATTGGTCTACAATCGGCATATCCCTACTACTACATATTTAAGATTTGGTCTACAATCGGCATATCCCTACTACTACATATTTAAGATTTGGTCTACAATCGGCATATCCCTACTACTACATATTTAAGATTTGGTCTACAATCGGCATATCCCTACTACTACATATTTAAGATTTGGTCTACAATCGGCATATCCCTACTACTACATATTTAAGATTTGGTCTACAATCGGCATATCCCTACTACTACATATTTAAGATTTGGTCTACAATCGGCATATCCCTACTACTACATATTTAAGATTTGGTCTACAATCGGCATATCCCTACTACTACATATTTAAGATTTGGTCTACAATCGGCATATCCCTACTACTACATATTTAAGATTTGGTCTACAATCGGCATATCCCTACTACTACATATTTAAGATTTGGTCTACAATCGGCATATCCCTACTACTACATATTTAAGATTTGGTCTACAATCGGCATATCCCTACTACTACATATTTAAGATTTGGTCTACAATCGGCATATCCCTACTACTACATATTTAAGATTTGGTCTACAATCGGCATATCCCTACTACTACATATTTAAGATTTGGTCTACAATCGGCATATCCCTACTACTACATATTTAAGATTTGGTCTACAATCGGCATATCCCTACTACTACATATTTAAGATTTGGTCTACAATCGGCATATCCCTACTACTACATATTTAAGATTTGGTCTACAATCGGCATATCCCTACTACTACATATTTAAGATTTGGTCTACAATCGGCATATCCCTACTACTACATATTTAAGATTTGGTCTACAATCGGCATATCCCTACTACTACATATTTAAGATTTGGTCTACAATCGGCATATCCCTACTACTACATATTTAAGATTTGGTCTACAATCGGCATATCCCTACTACTACATATTTAAGATTTGGTCTACAATCGGCATATCCCTACTACTACATATTTAAGATTTGGTCTACAATCGGCATATCCCTACTACTACATATTTAAGATTTGGTCTACAATCGGCATATCCCTACTACTACATATTTAAGATTTGGTCTACAATCGGCATATCCCTACTACTACATATTTAAGATTTGGTCTACAATCGGCATATCCCTACTACTACATATTTAAGATTTGGTCTACAATCGGCATATCCCTACTACTACATATTTAAGATTTGGTCTACAATCGGCATATCCCTACTACTACATATTTAAGATTTGGTCTACAATCGGCATATCCCTACTACTACATATTTAAGATTTGGTCTACAATCGGCATATCCCTACTACTACATATTTAAGATTTGGTCTACAATCGGCATATCCCTACTACTACATATTTAAGATTTGGTCTACAATCGGCATATCCCTACTACTACATATTTAAGATTTGGTCTACAATCGGCATATCCCTACTACTACATATTTAAGATTTGGTCTACAATCGGCATATCCCTACTACTACATATTTAAGATTTGGTCTACAATCGGCATATCCCTACTACTACATATTTAAGATTTGGTCTACAATCGGCATATCCCTACTACTACATATTTAAGATTTGGTCTACAATCGGCATATCCCTACTACTACATATTTAAGATTTGGTCTACAATCGGCATATCCCTACTACTACATATTTAAGATTTGGTCTACAATCGGCATATCCCTACTACTACATATTTAAGATTTGGTCTACAATCGGCATATCCCTACTACTACATATTTAAGATTTGGTCTACAATCGGCATATCCCTACTACTACATATTTAAGATTTGGTCTACAATCGGCATATCCCTACTACTACATATTTAAGATTTGGTCTACAATCGGCATATCCCTACTACTACATATTTAAGATTTGGTCTACAATCGGCATATCCCTACTACTACATATTTAAGATTTGGTCTACAATCGGCATATCCCTACTACTACATATTTAAGATTTGGTCTACAATCGGCATATCCCTACTACTACATATTTAAGATTTGGTCTACAATCGGCATATCCCTACTACTACATATTTAAGATTTGGTCTACAATCGGCATATCCCTACTACTACATATTTAAGATTTGGTCTACAATCGGCATATCCCTACTACTACATATTTAAGATTTGGTCTACAATCGGCATATCCCTACTACTACATATTTAAGATTTGGTCTACAATCGGCATATCCCTACTACTACATATTTAAGATTTGGTCTACAATCGGCATATCCCTACTACTACATATTTAAGATTTGGTCTACAATCGGCATATCCCTACTACTACATATTTAAGATTTGGTCTACAATCGGCATATCCCTACTACTACATATTTAAGATTTGGTCTACAATCGGCATATCCCTACTACTACATATTTAAGATTTGGTCTACAATCGGCATATCCCTACTACTACATATTTAAGATTTGGTCTACAATCGGCATATCCCTACTACTACATATTTAAGATTTGGTCTACAATCGGCATATCCCTACTACTACATATTTAAGATTTGGTCTACAATCGGCATATCCCTACTACTACATATTTAAGATTTGGTCTACAATCGGCATATCCCTACTACTACATATTTAAGATTTGGTCTACAATCGGCATATCCCTACTACTACATATTTAAGATTTGGTCTACAATCGGCATATCCCTACTACTACATATTTAAGATTTGGTCTACAATCGGCATATCCCTACTACTACATATTTAAGATTTGGTCTACAATCGGCATATCCCTACTACTACATATTTAAGATTTGGTCTACAATCGGCATATCCCTACTACTACATATTTAAGATTTGGTCTACAATCGGCATATCCCT
The DNA here is from genome assembly GCA_037893245.1 of Crossaster papposus. Lineage (NCBI taxonomy): Eukaryota > Metazoa > Echinodermata > Asteroidea > Velatida > Solasteridae > Crossaster > Crossaster papposus. The sequence continues at coordinate 32,370 of JBAIAA010000357.1, read as the reverse complement.
ACTACTACATATTTAAGATTTGGTCTACAATCGGCATATCCCTACTACTACATATTTAAGATTTGGTCTACAATCGGCATATCCCTACTACTACATATTTAAGATTTGGTCTACAATCGGCATATCCCTACTACTACATATTTAAGATTTGGTCTACAATCGGCATATCCCTACTACTACATATTTAAGATTTGGTCTACAATCGGCATATCCCTACTACTACATATTTAAGATTTGGTCTACAATCGGCATATCCCTACTACTACATATTTAAGATTTGGTCTACAATCGGCATATCCCTACTACTACATATTTAAGATTTGGTCTACAATCGGCATATCCCTACTACTACATATTTAAGATTTGGTCTACAATCGGCATATCCCTACTACTACATATTTAAGATTTGGTCTACAATCGGCATATCCCTACTACTACATATTTAAGATTTGGTCTACAATCGGCATATCCCTACTACTACATATTTAAGATTTGGTCTACAATCGGCATATCCCTACTACTACATATTTAAGATTTGGTCTACAATCGGCATATCCCTACTACTACATATTTAAGATTTGGTCTACAATCGGCATATCCCTACTACTACATATTTAAGATTTGGTCTACAATCGGCATATCCCTACTACTACATATTTAAGATTTGGTCTACAATCGGCATATCCCTACTACTACATATTTAAGATTTGGTCTACAATCGGCATATCCCTACTACTACATATTTAAGATTTGGTCTACAATCGGCATATCCCTACTACTACATATTTAAGATTTGGTCTACAATCGGCATATCCCTACTACTACATATTTAAGATTTGGTCTACAATCGGCATATCCCTACTACTACATATTTAAGATTTGGTCTACAATCGGCATATCCCTACTACTACATATTTAAGATTTGGTCTACAATCGGCATATCCCTACTACTACATATTTAAGATTTGGTCTACAATCGGCATATCCCTACTACTACATATTTAAGATTTGGTCTACAATCGGCATATCCCTACTACTACATATTTAAGATTTGGTCTACAATCGGCATATCCCTACTACTACATATTTAAGATTTGGTCTACAATCGGCATATCCCTACTACTACATATTTAAGATTTGGTCTACAATCGGCATATCCCTACTACTACATATTTAAGATTTGGTCTACAATCGGCATATCCCTACTGACTACATATTTAAGATTTGGTCTACAATCGGCATATCCCTACTACTACATATTTAAGATTTGGTCTACAATCGGCATATCCCTACTACTACATATTTAAGATTTGGTCTACAATCGGCATATCCCTACTACTACATATTTAAGATTTGGTCTACAATCGGCATATCCCTACTACTACATATTTAAGATTTGGTCTACAATCGGCATATCCCTACTACTACATATTTAAGATTTGGTCTACAATCGGCATATCCCTACTACTACATATTTAAGATTTGGTCTACAATCGGCATATCCCTACTACTACATATTTAAGATTTGGTCTACAATCGGCATATCCCTACTACTACATATTTAAGATTTGGTCTACAATCGGCATATCCCTACTACTACATATTTAAGATTTGGTCTACAATCGGCATATCCCTACTACTACATATTTAAGATTTGGTCTACAATCGGCATATCCCTACTACTACATATTTAAGATTTGGTCTACAATCGGCATATCCCTACTACTACATATTTAAGATTTGGTCTACAATCGGCATATCCCTACTACTACATATTTAAGATTTGGTCTACAATCGGCATATCCCTACTACTACATATTTAAGATTTGGTCTACAATCGGCATATCCCTACTACTACATATTTAAGATTTGGTCTACAATCGGCATATCCCTACTACTACATATTTAAGATTTGGTCTACAATCGGCATATCCCTACTACTACATATTTAAGATTTGGTCTACAATCGGCATATCCCTACTACTACATATTTAAGATTTGGTCTACAATCGGCATATCCCTACTACTACATATTTAAGATTTGGTCTACAATCGGCATATCCCTACTACTACATATTTAAGATTTGGTCTACAATCGGCATATCCCTACTACTACATATTTAAGATTTGGTCTACAATCGGCATATCCCTACTACTACATATTTAAGATTTGGTCTACAATCGGCATATCCCTACTACTACATATTTAAGATTTGGTCTACAATCGGCATATCCCTACTACTACATATTTAAGATTTGGTCTACAATCGGCATATCCCTACTACTACATATTTAAGATTTGGTCTACAATCGGCATATCCCTACTACTACATATTTAAGATTTGGTCTACAATCGGCATATCCCTACTACTACATATTTAAGATTTGGTCTACAATCGGCATATCCCTACTACTACATATTTAAGATTTGGTCTACAATCGGCATATCCCTACTACTACATATTTAAGATTTGGTCTACAATCGGCATATCCCTACTACTACATATTTAAGATTTGGTCTACAATCGGCATATCCCTACTACTACATATTTAAGATTTGGTCTACAATCGGCATATCCCTACTACTACATATTTAAGATTTGGTCTACAATCGGCATATCCCTACTACTACATATTTAAGATTTGGTCTACAATCGGCATATCCCTACTACTACATATTTAAGATTTGGTCTACAATCGGCATATCCCTACTACTACATATTTAAGATTTGGTCTACAATCGGCATATCCCTACTACTACATATTTAAGATTTGGTCTACAATCGGCATATCCCTACTACTACATATTTAAGATTTGGTCTACAATCGGCATATCCCTACTACTACATATTTAAGATTTGGTCTACAATCGGCATATCCCTACTACTACATATTTAAGATTTGGTCTACAATCGGCATATCCCTACTACTACATATTTAAGATTTGGTCTACAATCGGCATATCCCTACTACTACATATTTAAGATTTGGTCTACAATCGGCATATCCCTACTACTACATATTTAAGATTTGGTCTACAATCGGCATATCCCTACTACTACATATTTAAGATTTGGTCTACAATCGGCATATCCCTACTACTACATATTTAAGATTTGGTCTACAATCGGCATATCCCTACTACTACATATTTAAGATTTGGTCTACAATCGGCATATCCCTACTACTACATATTTAAGATTTGGTCTACAATCGGCATATCCCTACTACTACATATTTAAGATTTGGTCTACAATCGGCATATCCCTACTACTACATATTTAAGATTTGGTCTACAATCGGCATATCCCTACTACTACATATTTAAGATTTGGTCTACAATCGGCATATCCCTACTACTACATATTTAAGATTTGGTCTACAATCGGCATATCCCTACTACTACATATTTAAGATTTGGTCTACAATCGGCATATCCCTACTACTACATATTTAAGATTTGGTCTACAATCGGCATATCCCTACTACTACATATTTAAGATTTGGTCTACAATCGGCATATCCCTACTACTACATATTTAAGATTTGGTCTACAATCGGCATATCCCTACTACTACATATTTAAGATTTGGTCTACAATCGGCATATCCCTACTACTACATATTTAAGATTTGGTCTACAATCGGCATATCCCTACTACTACATATTTAAGATTTGGTCTACAATCGGCATATCCCTACTACTACATATTTAAGATTTGGTCTACAATCGGCATATCCCTACTACTACATATTTAAGATTTGGTCTACAATCGGCATATCCCTACTACTACATATTTAAGATTTGGTCTACAATCGGCATATCCCTACTACTACATATTTAAGATTTGGTCTACAATCGGCATATCCCTACTACTACATATTTAAGATTTGGTCTACAATCGGCATATCCCTACTACTACATATTTAAGATTTGGTCTACAATCGGCATATCCCTACTACTACATATTTAAGATTTGGTCTACAATCGGCATATCCCTACTACTACATATTTAAGATTTGGTCTACAATCGGCATATCCCTACTACTACATATTTAAGATTTGGTCTACAATCGGCATATCCCTACTACTACATATTTAAGATTTGGTCTACAATCGGCATATCCCTACTACTACATATTTAAGATTTGGTCTACAATCGGCATATCCCTACTACTACATATTTAAGATTTGGTCTACAATCGGCATATCCCTACTACTACATATTTAAGATTTGGTCTACAATCGGCATATCCCTACTACTACATATTTAAGATTTGGTCTACAATCGGCATATCCCTACTACTACATATTTAAGATTTGGTCTACAATCGGCATATCCCTACTACTACATATTTAAGATTTGGTCTACAATCGGCATATCCCTACTACTACATATTTAAGATTTGGTCTACAATCGGCATATCCCTACTACTACATATTTAAGATTTGGTCTACAATCGGCATATCCCTACTACTACATATTTAAGATTTGGTCTACAATCGGCATATCCCTACTACTACATATTTAAGATTTGGTCTACAATCGGCATATCCCTACTACTACATATTTAAGATTTGGTCTACAATCGGCATATCCCTACTACTACATATTTAAGATTTGGTCTACAATCGGCATATCCCTACTACTACATATTTAAGATTTGGTCTACAATCGGCATATCCCTACTACTACATATTTAAGATTTGGTCTACAATCGGCATATCCCTACTACTACATATTTAAGATTTGGTCTACAATCGGCATATCCCTACTACTACATATTTAAGATTTGGTCTACAATCGGCATATCCCTACTACTACATATTTAAGATTTGGTCTACAATCGGCATATCCCTACTACTACATATTTAAGATTTGGTCTACAATCGGCATATCCCTACTACTACATATTTAAGATTTGGTCTACAATCGGCATATCCCTACTACTACATATTTAAGATTTGGTCTACAATCGGCATATCCCTACTACTACATATTTAAGATTTGGTCTACAATCGGCATATCCCTACTACTACATATTTAAGATTTGGTCTACAATCGGCATATCCCTACTACTACATATTTAAGATTTGGTCTACAATCGGCATATCCCTACTACTACATATTTAAGATTTGGTCTACAATCGGCATATCCCTACTACTACATATTTAAGATTTGGTCTACAATCGGCATATCCCTACTACTACATATTTAAGATTTGGTCTACAATCGGCATATCCCTACTACTACATATTTAAGATTTGGTCTACAATCGGCATATCCCTACTACTACATATTTAAGATTTGGTCTACAATCGGCATATCCCTACTACTACATATTTAAGATTTGGTCTACAATCGGCATATCCCTACTACTACATATTTAAGATTTGGTCTACAATCGGCATATCCCTACTACTACATATTTAAGATTTGGTCTACAATCGGCATATCCCTACTACTACATATTTAAGATTTGGTCTACAATCGGCATATCCCTACTACTACATATTTAAGATTTGGTCTACAATCGGCATATCCCTACTACTACATATTTAAGATTTGGTCTACAATCGGCATATCCCTACTACTACATATTTAAGATTTGGTCTACAATCGGCATATCCCTACTACTACATATTTAAGATTTGGTCTACAATCGGCATATCCCTACTACTACATATTTAAGATTTGGTCTACAATCGGCATATCCCTACTACTACATATTTAAGATTTGGTCTACAATCGGCATATCCCTACTACTACATATTTAAGATTTGGTCTACAATCGGCATATCCCTACTACTACATATTTAAGATTTGGTCTACAATCGGCATATCCCTACTACTACATATTTAAGATTTGGTCTACAATCGGCATATCCCTACTACTACATATTTAAGATTTGGTCTACAATCGGCATATCCCTACTACTACATATTTAAGATTTGGTCTACAATCGGCATATCCCTACTACTACATATTTAAGATTTGGTCTACAATCGGCATATCCCTACTACTACATATTTAAGATTTGGTCTACAATCGGCATATCCCTACTACTACATATTTAAGATTTGGTCTACAATCGGCATATCCCTACTACTACATATTTAAGATTTGGTCTACAATCGGCATATCCCTACTACTACATATTTAAGATTTGGTCTACAATCGGCATATCCCTACTACTACATATTTAAGATTTGGTCTACAATCGGCATATCCCTACTACTACATATTTAAGATTTGGTCTACAATCGGCATATCCCTACTACTACATATTTAAGATTTGGTCTACAATCGGCATATCCCTACTACTACATATTTAAGATTTGGTCTACAATCGGCATATCCCTACTACTACATATTTAAGATTTGGTCTACAATCGGCATATCCCTACTACTACATATTTAAGATTTGGTCTACAATCGGCATATCCCTACTACTACATATTTAAGATTTGGTCTACAATCGGCATATCCCTACTACTACATATTTAAGATTTGGTCTACAATCGGCATATCCCTACTACTACATATTTAAGATTTGGTCTACAATCGGCATATCCCTACTACTACATATTTAAGATTTGGTCTACAATCGGCATATCCCTACTACTACATATTTAAGATTTGGTCTACAATCGGCATATCCCTACTACTACATATTTAAGATTTGGTCTACAATCGGCATATCCCTACTACTACATATTTAAGATTTGGTCTACAATCGGCATATCCCTACTACTACATATTTAAGATTTGGTCTACAATCGGCATATCCCTACTACTACATATTTAAGATTTGGTCTACAATCGGCATATCCCTACTACTACATATTTAAGATTTGGTCTACAATCGGCATATCCCTACTACTACATATTTAAGATTTGGTCTACAATCGGCATATCCCTACTACTACATATTTAAGATTTGGTCTACAATCGGCATATCCCTACTACTACATATTTAAGATTTGGTCTACAATCGGCATATCCCTACTACTACATATTTAAGATTTGGTCTACAATCGGCATATCCCTACTACTACATATTTAAGATTTGGTCTACAATCGGCATATCCCTACTACTACATATTTAAGATTTGGTCTACAATCGGCATATCCCTACTACTACATATTTAAGATTTGGTCTACAATCGGCATATCCCTACTACTACATATTTAAGATTTGGTCTACAATCGGCATATCCCTACTACTACATATTTAAGATTTGGTCTACAATCGGCATATCCCTACTACTACATATTTAAGATTTGGTCTACAATCGGCATATCCCTACTACTACATATTTAAGATTTGGTCTACAATCGGCATATCCCTACTACTACATATTTAAGATTTGGTCTACAATCGGCATATCCCTACTACTACATATTTAAGATTTGGTCTACAATCGGCATATCCCTACTACTACATATTTAAGATTTGGTCTACAATCGGCATATCCCTACTACTACATATTTAAGATTTGGTCTACAATCGGCATATCCCTACTACTACATATTTAAGATTTGGTCTACAATCGGCATATCCCTACTACTACATATTTAAGATTTGGTCTACAATCGGCATATCCCTACTACTACATATTTAAGATTTGGTCTACAATCGGCATATCCCTACTACTACATATTTAAGATTTGGTCTACAATCGGCATATCCCTACTACTACATATTTAAGATTTGGTCTACAATCGGCATATCCCTACTACTACATATTTAAGATTTGGTCTACAATCGGCATATCCCTACTACTACATATTTAAGATTTGGTCTACAATCGGCATATCCCTACTACTACATATTTAAGATTTGGTCTACAATCGGCATATCCCTACTACTACATATTTAAGATTTGGTCTACAATCGGCATATCCCTACTACTACATATTTAAGATTTGGTCTACAATCGGCATATCCCTACTACTACATATTTAAGATTTGGTCTACAATCGGCATATCCCTACTACTACATATTTAAGATTTGGTCTACAATCGGCATATCCCTACTACTACATATTTAAGATTTGGTCTACAATCGGCATATCCCTACTACTACATATTTAAGATTTGGTCTACAATCGGCATATCCCTACTACTACATATTTAAGATTTGGTCTACAATCGGCATATCCCTACTACTACATATTTAAGATTTGGTCTACAATCGGCATATCCCTACTACTACATATTTAAGATTTGGTCTACAATCGGCATATCCCTACTACTACATATTTAAGATTTGGTCTACAATCGGCATATCCCTACTACTACATATTTAAGATTTGGTCTACAATCGGCATATCCCTACTACTACATATTTAAGATTTGGTCTACAATCGGCATATCCCTACTACTACATATTTAAGATTTGGTCTACAATCGGCATATCCCTACTACTACATATTTAAGATTTGGTCTACAATCGGCATATCCCTACTACTACATATTTAAGATTTGGTCTACAATCGGCATATCCCTACTACTACATATTTAAGATTTGGTCTACAATCGGCATATCCCTACTACTACATATTTAAGATTTGGTCTACAATCGGCATATCCCTACTACTACATATTTAAGATTTGGTCTACAATCGGCATATCCCTACTACTACATATTTAAGATTTGGTCTACAATCGGCATATCCCTACTACTACATATTTAAGATTTGGTCTACAATCGGCATATCCCTACTACTACATATTTAAGATTTGGTCTACAATCGGCATATCCCTACTACTACATATTTAAGATTTGGTCTACAATCGGCATATCCCTACTACTACATATTTAAGATTTGGTCTACAATCGGCATATCCCTACTACTACATATTTAAGATTTGGTCTACAATCGGCATATCCCTACTACTACATATTTAAGATTTGGTCTACAATCGGCATATCCCTACTACTACATATTTAAGATTTGGTCTACAATCGGCATATCCCTACTACTACATATTTAAGATTTGGTCTACAATCGGCATATCCCTACTACTACATATTTAAGATTTGGTCTACAATCGGCATATCCCTACTACTACATATTTAAGATTTGGTCTACAATCGGCATATCCCTACTACTACATATTTAAGATTTGGTCTACAATCGGCATATCCCTACTACTACATATTTAAGATTTGGTCTACAATCGGCATATCCCTACTACTACATATTTAAGATTTGGTCTACAATCGGCATATCCCTACTACTACATATTTAAGATTTGGTCTACAATCGGCATATCCCTACTACTACATATTTAAGATTTGGTCTACAATCGGCATATCCCTACTACTACATATTTAAGATTTGGTCTACAATCGGCATATCCCTACTACTACATATTTAAGATTTGGTCTACAATCGGCATATCCCTACTACTACATATTTAAGATTTGGTCTACAATCGGCATATCCCTACTACTACATATTTAAGATTTGGTCTACAATCGGCATATCCCTACTACTACATATTTAAGATTTGGTCTACAATCGGCATATCCCTACTACTACATATTTAAGATTTGGTCTACAATCGGCATATCCCTACTACTACATATTTAAGATTTGGTCTACAATCGGCATATCCCTACTACTACATATTTAAGATTTGGTCTACAATCGGCATATCCCTACTACTACATATTTAAGATTTGGTCTACAATCGGCATATCCCTACTACTACATATTTAAGATTTGGTCTACAATCGGCATATCCCTACTACTACATATTTAAGATTTGGTCTACAATCGGCATATCCCTACTACTACATATTTAAGATTTGGTCTACAATCGGCATATCCCTACTACTACATATTTAAGATTTGGTCTACAATCGGCATATCCCTACTACTACATATTTAAGATTTGGTCTACAATCGGCATATCCCTACTACTACATATTTAAGATTTGGTCTACAATCGGCATATCCCTACTACTACATATTTAAGATTTGGTCTACAATCGGCATATCCCTACTACTACATATTTAAGATTTGGTCTACAATCGGCATATCCCTACTACTACATATTTAAGATTTGGTCTACAATCGGCATATCCCTACTACTACATATTTAAGATTTGGTCTACAATCGGCATATCCCTACTACTACATATTTAAGATTTGGTCTACAATCGGCATATCCCTACTACTACATATTTAAGATTTGGTCTACAATCGGCATATCCCTACTACTACATATTTAAGATTTGGTCTACAATCGGCATATCCCTACTACTACATATTTAAGATTTGGTCTACAATCGGCATATCCCTACTACTACATATTTAAGATTTGGTCTACAATCGGCATATCCCTACTACTACATATTTAAGATTTGGTCTACAATCGGCATATCCCTACTACTACATATTTAAGATTTGGTCTACAATCGGCATATCCCTACTACTACATATTTAAGATTTGGTCTACAATCGGCATATCCCTACTACTACATATTTAAGATTTGGTCTACAATCGGCATATCCCTACTACTACATATTTAAGATTTGGTCTACAATCGGCATATCCCTACTACTACATATTTAAGATTTGGTCTACAATCGGCATATCCCTACTACTACATATTTAAGATTTGGTCTACAATCGGCATATCCCTACTACTACATATTTAAGATTTGGTCTACAATCGGCATATCCCTACTACTACATATTTAAGATTTGGTCTACAATCGGCATATCCCTACTACTACATATTTAAGATTTGGTCTACAATCGGCATATCCCTACTACTACATATTTAAGATTTGGTCTACAATCGGCATATCCCTACTACTACATATTTAAGATTTGGTCTACAATCGGCATATCCCTACTACTACATATTTAAGATTTGGTCTACAATCGGCATATCCCTACTACTACATATTTAAGATTTGGTCTACAATCGGCATATCCCTACTACTACATATTTAAGATTTGGTCTACAATCGGCATATCCCTACTACTACATATTTAAGATTTGGTCTACAATCGGCATATCCCTACTACTACATATTTAAGATTTGGTCTACAATCGGCATATCCCTACTACTACATATTTAAGATTTGGTCTACAATCGGCATATCCCTACTACTACATATTTAAGATTTGGTCTACAATCGGCATATCCCTACTACTACATATTTAAGATTTGGTCTACAATCGGCATATCCCTACTACTACATATTTAAGATTTGGTCTACAATCGGCATATCCCTACTACTACATATTTAAGATTTGGTCTACAATCGGCATATCCCTACTACTACATATTTAAGATTTGGTCTACAATCGGCATATCCCTACTACTACATATTTAAGATTTGGTCTACAATCGGCATATCCCTACTACTACATATTTAAGATTTGGTCTACAATCGGCATATCCCTACTACTACATATTTAAGATTTGGTCTACAATCGGCATATCCCTACTACTACATATTTAAGATTTGGTCTACAATCGGCATATCCCTACTACTACATATTTAAGATTTGGTCTACAATCGGCATATCCCTACTACTACATATTTAAGATTTGGTCTACAATCGGCATATCCCTACTACTACATATTTAAGATTTGGTCTACAATCGGCATATCCCTACTACTACATATTTAAGATTTGGTCTACAATCGGCATATCCCTACTACTACATATTTAAGATTTGGTCTACAATCGGCATATCCCTACTACTACATATTTAAGATTTGGTCTACAATCGGCATATCCCTACTACTACATATTTAAGATTTGGTCTACAATCGGCATATCCCTACTACTACATATTTAAGATTTGGTCTACAATCGGCATATCCCTACTACTACATATTTAAGATTTGGTCTACAATCGGCATATCCCTACTACTACATATTTAAGATTTGGTCTACAATCGGCATATCCCTACTACTACATATTTAAGATTTGGTCTACAATCGGCATATCCCTACTACTACATATTTAAGATTTGGTCTACAATCGGCATATCCCTACTACTACATATTTAAGATTTGGTCTACAATCGGCATATCCCTACTACTACATATTAACTCGAGGCTTGTTCCCATATCAGTGTTTATTTCTACTGCACACTTCATATCCCTACTACTACATATTAAAGAAGTTTGTTTTGTTATCAGATCAAATTGATTATTTAAGATTTGGTCTACAATCGGCATATCCCTACTACTACATATTTAAGATTTGGTCTACAATCGGCATATCCCTACTACTACATATTTAAGATTTGGTCTACAATCGGCATATCCCTACTACTACATATTTAAGATTTGGTCTACAATCGGCATATCCCTACTACTACATATTTAAGATTTGGTCTACAATCGGCATATCCCTACTACTACATATTTAAGATTTGGTCTACAATCGGCATATCCCTACTACTACATATTTAAGATTTGGTCTACAATCGGCATATCCCTACTACTACATATTTAAGATTTGGTCTACAATCGGCATATCCCTACTACTACATATTTAAGATTTGGTCTACAATCGGCATATCCCTACTACTACATATTTAAGATTTGGTCTACAATCGGCATATCCCTACTACTACATATTTAAGATTTGGTCTACAATCGGCATATCCCTACTACTACATATTTAAGATTTGGTCTACAATCGGCATATCCCTACTACTACATATTTAAGATTTGGTCTACAATCGGCATATCCCTACTACTACATATTTAAGATTTGGTCTACAATCGGCATATCCCTACTACTACATATTTAAGATTTGGTCTACAATCGGCATATCCCTACTACTACATATTTAAGATTTGGTCTACAATCGGCATATCCCTACTACTACATATTTAAGATTTGGTCTACAATCGGCATATCCCTACTACTACATATTTAAGATTTGGTCTACAATCGGCATATCCCTACTACTACATATTTAAGATTTGGTCTACAATCGGCATATCCCTACTACTACATATTTAAGATTTGGTCTACAATCGGCATATCCCTACTACTACATATTTAAGATTTGGTCTACAATCGGCATATCCCTACTACTACATATTTAAGATTTGGTCTACAATCGGCATATCCCTACTACTACATATTTAAGATTTGGTCTACAATCGGCATATCCCTACTACTACATATTTAAGATTTGGTCTACAATCGGCATATCCCTACTACTACATATTTAAGATTTGGTCTACAATCGGCATATCCCTACTGACTACATATTTAAGATTTGGTCTACAATCGGCATATCCCTACTACTACATATTTAACGAGGGCTTGTTCCCCACATCAGGTGTCATATTCTACTACACTACTATTTCCCTGTTACATACTACATATTTAAGATTTGGTCTACAATCGGCATATCCCTACTACTACATATTTAAGATTTGGTCTACAATCGGCATATCCCTACTACTACATATTTAAGATTTGGTCTACAATCGGCATATCCCTACTACTACATATTTAAGATTTGGTCTACAATCGGCATATCCCTACTACTACATATTTAAGATTTGGTCTACAATCGGCATATCCCTACTACTACATATTTAAGATTTGGTCTACAATCGGCATATCCCTACTACTACATATTTAAGATTTGGTCTACAATCGGCATATCCCTACTACTACATATTTAAGATTTGGTCTACAATCGGCATATCCCTACTACTACATATTTAAGATTTGGTCTACAATCGGCATATCCCTACTACTACATATTTAAGATTTGGTCTACAATCGGCATATCCCTACTACTACATATTTAAGATTTGGTCTACAATCGGCATATCCCTACTACTACATATTTAAGATTTGGTCTACAATCGGCATATCCCTACTACTACATATTTAAGATTTGGTCTACAATCGGCATATCCCTACTACTACATATTTAAGATTTGGTCTACAATCGGCATATCCCTACTACTACATATTTAAGATTTGGTCTACAATCGGCATATCCCTACTACTACATATTTAAGATTTGGTCTACAATCGGCATATCCCTACTACTACATATTTAAGATTTGGTCTACAATCGGCATATCCCTACTACTACATATTTAAGATTTGGTCTACAATCGGCATATCCCTACTACTACATATTTAAGATTTGGTCTACAATCGGCATATCCCTACTACTACATATTTAAGATTTGGTCTACAATCGGCATATCCCTACTACTACATATTTAAGATTTGGTCTACAATCGGCATATCCCTACTACTACATATTTAAGATTTGGTCTACAATCGGCATATCCCTACTACTACATATTTAAGATTTGGTCTACAATCGGCATATCCCTACTACTACATATTTAAGATTTGGTCTACAATCGGCATATCCCTACTACTACATATTTAAGATTTGGTCTACAATCGGCATATCCCTACTACTACATATTTAAGATTTGGTCTACAATCGGCATATCCCTACTACTACATATTTAAGATTTGGTCTACAATCGGCATATCCCTACTACTACATATTTAAGATTTGGTCTACAATCGGCATATCCCTACTACTACATATTTAAGATTTGGTCTACAATCGGCATATCCCTACTACTACATATTTAAGATTTGGTCTACAATCGGCATATCCCTACTACTACATATTTAAGATTTGGTCTACAATCGGCATATCCCTACTACTACATATTTAAGATTTGGTCTACAATCGGCATATCCCTACTACTACATATTTAAGATTTGGTCTACAATCGGCATATCCCTACTACTACATATTTAAGATTTGGTCTACAATCGGCATATCCCTACTACTACATATTTAAGATTTGGTCTACAATCGGCATATCCCTACTACTACATATTTAAGATTTGGTCTACAATCGGCATATCCCTACTACTACATATTTAAGATTTGGTCTACAATCGGCATATCCCTACTACTACATATTTAAGATTTGGTCTACAATCGGCATATCCCTACTACTACATATTTAAGATTTGGTCTACAATCGGCATATCCCTACTACTACATATTTAAGATTTGGTCTACAATCGGCATATCCCTACTACTACATATTTAAGATTTGGTCTACAATCGGCATATCCCTACTACTACATATTTAAGATTTGGTCTACAATCGGCATATCCCTACTACTACATATTTAAGATTTGGTCTACAATCGGCATATCCCTACTACTACATATTTAAGATTTGGTCTACAATCGGCATATCCCTACTACTACATATTTAAGATTTGGTCTACAATCGGCATATCCCTACTACTACATATTTAAGATTTGGTCTACAATCGGCATATCCCTACTACTACATATTTAAGATTTGGTCTACAATCGGCATATCCCTACTACTACATATTTAAGATTTGGTCTACAATCGGCATATCCCTACTACTACATATTTAAGATTTGGTCTACAATCGGCATATCCCTACTACTACATATTTAAGATTTGGTCTACAATCGGCATATCCCTACTACTACATATTTAAGATTTGGTCTACAATCGGCATATCCCTACTACTACATATTTAAGATTTGGTCTACAATCGGCATATCCCTACTACTACATATTTAAGATTTGGTCTACAATCGGCATATCCCTACTACTACATATTTAAGATTTGGTCTACAATCGGCATATCCCTACTACTACATATTTAAGATTTGGTCTACAATCGGCATATCCCTACTACTACATATTTAAGATTTGGTCTACAATCGGCATATCCCTACTACTACATATTTAAGATTTGGTCTACAATCGGCATATCCCTACTACTACATATTTAAGATTTGGTCTACAATCGGCATATCCCTACTACTACATATTTAAGATTTGGTCTACAATCGGCATATCCCTACTACTACATATTTAAGATTTGGTCTACAATCGGCATATCCCTACTACTACATATTTAAGATTTGGTCTACAATCGGCATATCCCTACTACTACATATTTAAGATTTGGTCTACAATCGGCATATCCCTACTACTACATATTTAAGATTTGGTCTACAATCGGCATATCCCTACTACTACATATTTAAGATTTGGTCTACAATCGGCATATCCCTACTACTACATATTTAAGATTTGGTCTACAATCGGCATATCCCTACTACTACATATTTAAGATTTGGTCTACAATCGGCATATCCCTACTACTACATATTTAAGATTTGGTCTACAATCGGCATATCCCTACTACTACATATTTAAGATTTGGTCTACAATCGGCATATCCCTACTACTACATATTTAAGATTTGGTCTACAATCGGCATATCCCTACTACTACATATTTAAGATTTGGTCTACAATCGGCATATCCCTACTACTACATATTTAAGATTTGGTCTACAATCGGCATATCCCTACTACTACATATTTAAGATTTGGTCTACAATCGGCATATCCCTACTACTACATATTTAAGATTTGGTCTACAATCGGCATATCCCTACTACTACATATTTAAGATTTGGTCTACAATCGGCATATCCCTACTACTACATATTTAAGATTTGGTCTACAATCGGCATATCCCTACTACTACATATTTAAGATTTGGTCTACAATCGGCATATCCCTACTACTACATATTTAAGATTTGGTCTACAATCGGCATATCCCTACTACTACATATTTAAGATTTGGTCTACAATCGGCATATCCCTACTACTACATATTTAAGATTTGGTCTACAATCGGCATATCCCTACTACTACATATTTAAGATTTGGTCTACAATCGGCATATCCCTACTACTACATATTTAAGATTTGGTCTACAATCGGCATATCCCTACTACTACATATTTAAGATTTGGTCTACAATCGGCATATCCCTACTACTACATATTTAAGATTTGGTCTACAATCGGCATATCCCTACTACTACATATTTAAGATTTGGTCTACAATCGGCATATCCCTACTACTACATATTTAAGATTTGGTCTACAATCGGCATATCCCTACTACTACATATTTAAGATTTGGTCTACAATCGGCATATCCCTACTACTACATATTTAAGATTTGGTCTACAATCGGCATATCCCTACTACTACATATTTAAGATTTGGTCTACAATCGGCATATCCCTACTACTACATATTTAAGATTTGGTCTACAATCGGCATATCCCTACTACTACATATTTAAGATTTGGTCTACAATCGGCATATCCCTACTACTACATATTTAAGATTTGGTCTACAATCGGCATATCCCTACTACTACATATTTAAGATTTGGTCTACAATCGGCATATCCCTACTACTACATATTTAAGATTTGGTCTACAATCGGCATATCCCTACTACTACATATTTAAGATTTGGTCTACAATCGGCATATCCCTACTACTACATATTTAAGATTTGGTCTACAATCGGCATATCCCTACTACTACATATTTAAGATTTGGTCTACAATCGGCATATCCCTACTACTACATATTTAAGATTTGGTCTACAATCGGCATATCCCTACTACTACATATTTAAGATTTGGTCTACAATCGGCATATCCCTACTACTACATATTTAAGATTTGGTCTACAATCGGCATATCCCTACTACTACATATTTAAGATTTGGTCTACAATCGGCATATCCCTACTACTACATATTTAAGATTTGGTCTACAATCGGCATATCCCTACTACTACATATTTAAGATTTGGTCTACAATCGGCATATCCCTACTACTACATATTTAAGATTTGGTCTACAATCGGCATATCCCTACTACTACATATTTAAGATTTGGTCTACAATCGGCATATCCCTACTACTACATATTTAAGATTTGGTCTACAATCGGCATATCCCTACTACTACATATTTAAGATTTGGTCTACAATCGGCATATCCCTACTACTACATATTTAAGATTTGGTCTACAATCGGCATATCCCTACTACTACATATTTAAGATTTGGTCTACAATCGGCATATCCCTACTACTACATATTTAAGATTTGGTCTACAATCGGCATATCCCTACTACTACATATTTAAGATTTGGTCTACAATCGGCATATCCCTACTACTACATATTTAAGATTTGGTCTACAATCGGCATATCCCTACTACTACATATTTAAGATTTGGTCTACAATCGGCATATCCCTACTACTACATATTTAAGATTTGGTCTACAATCGGCATATCCCTACTACTACATATTTAAGATTTGGTCTACAATCGGCATATCCCTACTACTACATATTTAAGATTTGGTCTACAATCGGCATATCCCTACTACTACATATTTAAGATTTGGTCTACAATCGGCATATCCCTACTACTACATATTTAAGATTTGGTCTACAATCGGCATATCCCTACTACTACATATTTAAGATTTGGTCTACAATCGGCATATCCCTACTACTACATATTTAAGATTTGGTCTACAATCGGCATATCCCTACTACTACATATTTAAGATTTGGTCTACAATCGGCATATCCCTACTACTACATATTTAAGATTTGGTCTACAATCGGCATATCCCTACTACTACATATTTAAGATTTGGTCTACAATCGGCATATCCCTACTACTACATATTTAAGATTTGGTCTACAATCGGCATATCCCTACTACTACATATTTAAGATTTGGTCTACAATCGGCATATCCCTACTACTACATATTTAAGATTTGGTCTACAATCGGCATATCCCTACTACTACATATTTAAGATTTGGTCTACAATCGGCATATCCCTACTACTACATATTTAAGATTTGGTCTACAATCGGCATATCCCTACTACTACATATTTAAGATTTGGTCTACAATCGGCATATCCCTACTACTACATATTTAAGATTTGGTCTACAATCGGCATATCCCTACTACTACATATTTAAGATTTGGTCTACAATCGGCATATCCCTACTACTACATATTTAAGATTTGGTCTACAATCGGCATATCCCTACTACTACATATTTAAGATTTGGTCTACAATCGGCATATCCCTACTACTACATATTTAAGATTTGGTCTACAATCGGCATATCCCTACTACTACATATTTAAGATTTGGTCTACAATCGGCATATCCCTACTACTACATATTTAAGATTTGGTCTACAATCGGCATATCCCTACTACTACATATTTAAGATTTGGTCTACAATCGGCATATCCCTACTACTACATATTTAAGATTTGGTCTACAATCGGCATATCCCTACTACTACATATTTAAGATTTGGTCTACAATCGGCATATCCCTACTACTACATATTTAAGATTTGGTCTACAATCGGCATATCCCTACTACTACATATTTAAGATTTGGTCTACAATCGGCATATCCCTACTACTACATATTTAAGATTTGGTCTACAATCGGCATATCCCTACTACTACATATTTAAGATTTGGTCTACAATCGGCATATCCCTACTACTACATATTTAAGATTTGGTCTACAATCGGCATATCCCTACTACTACATATTTAAGATTTGGTCTACAATCGGCATATCCCTACTACTACATATTTAAGATTTGGTCTACAATCGGCATATCCCTACTACTACATATTTAAGATTTGGTCTACAATCGGCATATCCCTACTACTACATATTTAAGATTTGGTCTACAATCGGCATATCCCTACTACTACATATTTAAGATTTGGTCTACAATCGGCATATCCCTACTACTACATATTTAAGATTTGGTCTACAATCGGCATATCCCTACTACTACATATTTAAGATTTGGTCTACAATCGGCATATCCCTACTACTACATATTTAAGATTTGGTCTACAATCGGCATATCCCTACTACTACATATTTAAGATTTGGTCTACAATCGGCATATCCCTACTACTACATATTTAAGATTTGGTCTACAATCGGCATATCCCTACTACTACATATTTAAGATTTGGTCTACAATCGGCATATCCCTACTACTACATATTTAAGATTTGGTCTACAATCGGCATATCCCTACTACTACATATTTAAGATTTGGTCTACAATCGGCATATCCCTACTACTACATATTTAAGATTTGGTCTACAATCGGCATATCCCTACTACTACATATTTAAGATTTGGTCTACAATCGGCATATCCCTACTACTACATATTTAAGATTTGGTCTACAATCGGCATATCCCTACTACTACATATTTAAGATTTGCGTCTACAATCGGCATATCCCTACTACTACATATTTAAGATTTGGTCTACAATCGGCATATCCCTACTACTACATATTTAAGATTTGGTCTACAATCGGCATATCCCTACTACTACATATTTAAGATTTGGTCTACAATCGGCATATCCCTACTACTACATATTTAAGATTTGGTCTACAATCGGCATATCCCTACTACTACATATTTAAGATTTGGTCTACAATCGGCATATCCCTACTACTACATATTTAAGATTTGGTCTACAATCGGCATATCCCTACTACTACATATTTAAGATTTGGTCTACAATCGGCATATCCCTACTACTACATATTTAAGATTTGGTCTACAATCGGCATATCCCTACTACTACATATTTAAGATTTGGTCTACAATCGGCATATCCCTACTACTACATATTTAAGATTTGGTCTACAATCGGCATATCCCTACTACTACATATTTAAGATTTGGTCTACAATCGGCATATCCCTACTACTACATATTTAAGATTTGGTCTACAATCGGCATATCCCTACTACTACATATTTAAGATTTGGTCTACAATCGGCATATCCCTACTACTACATATTTAAGATTTGGTCTACAATCGGCATATCCCTACTACTACATATTTAAGATTTGGTCTACAATCGGCATATCCCTACTACTACATATTTAAGATTTGGTCTACAATCGGCATATCCCTACTACTACATATTTAAGATTTGGTCTACAATCGGCATATCCCTACTACTACATATTTAAGATTTGGTCTACAATCGGCATATCCCTACTACTACATATTTAAGATTTGGTCTACAATCGGCATATCCCTACTACTACATATTTAAGATTTGGTCTACAATCGGCATATCCCTACTACTACATATTTAAGATTTGGTCTACAATCGGCATATCCCTACTACTACATATTTAAGATTTGGTCTACAATCGGCATATCCCTACTACTACATATTTAAGATTTGGTCTACAATCGGCATATCCCTACTACTACATATTTAAGATTTGGTCTACAATCGGCATATCCCTACTACTACATATTTAAGATTTGGTCTACAATCGGCATATCCCTACTACTACATATTTAAGATTTGGTCTACAATCGGCATATCCCTACTACTACATATTTAAGATTTGGTCTACAATCGGCATATCCCTACTACTACATATTTAAGATTTGGTCTACAATCGGCATATCCCTACTACTACATATTTAAGATTTGGTCTACAATCGGCATATCCCTACTACTACATATTTAAGATTTGGTCTACAATCGGCATATCCCTACTACTACATATTTAAGATTTGGTCTACAATCGGCATATCCCTACTACTACATATTTAAGATTTGGTCTACAATCGGCATATCCCTACTACTACATATTTAAGATTTGGTCTACAATCGGCATATCCCTACTACTACATATTTAAGATTTGGTCTACAATCGGCATATCCCTACTACTACATATTTAAGATTTGGTCTACAATCGGCATATCCCTACTACTACATATTTAAGATTTGGTCTACAATCGGCATATCCCTACTACTACATATTTAAGATTTGGTCTACAATCGGCATATCCCTACTACTACATATTTAAGATTTGGTCTACAATCGGCATATCCCTACTACTACATATTTAAGATTTGGTCTACAATCGGCATATCCCTACTACTACATATTTAAGATTTGGTCTACAATCGGCATATCCCTACTACTACATATTTAAGATTTGGTCTACAATCGGCATATCCCTACTACTACATATTTAAGATTTGGTCTACAATCGGCATATCCCTACTACTACATATTTAAGATTTGGTCTACAATCGGCATATCCCTACTACTACATATTTAAGATTTGGTCTACAATCGGCATATCCCTACTACTACATATTTAAGATTTGGTCTACAATCGGCATATCCCTACTACTACATATTTAAGATTTGGTCTACAATCGGCATATCCCTACTACTACATATTTAAGATTTGGTCTACAATCGGCATATCCCTACTACTACATATTTAAGATTTGGTCTACAATCGGCATATCCCTACTACTACATATTTAAGATTTGGTCTACAATCGGCATATCCCTACTACTACATATTTAAGATTTGGTCTACAATCGGCATATCCCTACTACTACATATTTAAGATTTGGTCTACAATCGGCATATCCCTACTACTACATATTTAAGATTTGGTCTACAATCGGCATATCCCTACTACTACATATTTAAGATTTGGTCTACAATCGGCATATCCCTACTACTACATATTTAAGATTTGGTCTACAATCGGCATATCCCTACTACTACATATTTAAGATTTGGTCTACAATCGGCATATCCCTACTACTACATATTTAAGATTTGGTCTACAATCGGCATATCCCTACTACTACATATTTAAGATTTGGTCTACAATCGGCATATCCCTACTACTACATATTTAAGATTTGGTCTACAATCGGCATATCCCTACTACTACATATTTAAGATTTGGTCTACAATCGGCATATCCCTACTACTACATATTTAAGATTTGGTCTACAATCGGCATATCCCTACTACTACATATTTAAGATTTGGTCTACAATCGGCATATCCCTACTACTACATATTTAAGATTTGGTCTACAATCGGCATATCCCTACTACTACATATTTAAGATTTGGTCTACAATCGGCATATCCCTACTACTACATATTTAAGATTTGGTCTACAATCGGCATATCCCTACTACTACATATTTAAGATTTGGTCTACAATCGGCATATCCCTACTACTACATATTTAAGATTTGGTCTACAATCGGCATATCCCTACTACTACATATTTAAGATTTGGTCTACAATCGGCATATCCCTACTACTACATATTTAAGATTTGGTCTACAATCGGCATATCCCTACTACTACATATTTAAGATTTGGTCTACAATCGGCATATCCCTACTACTACATATTTAAGATTTGGTCTACAATCGGCATATCCCTACTACTACATATTTAAGATTTGGTCTACAATCGGCATATCCCTACTACTACATATTTAAGATTTGGTCTACAATCGGCATATCCCTACTACTACATATTTAAGATTTGGTCTACAATCGGCATATCCCTACTACTACATATTTAAGATTTGGTCTACAATCGGCATATCCCTACTACTACATATTTAAGATTTGGTCTACAATCGGCATATCCCTACTACTACATATTTAAGATTTGGTCTACAATCGGCATATCCCTACTACTACATATTTAAGATTTGGTCTACAATCGGCATATCCCTACTACTACATATTTAAGATTTGGTCTACAATCGGCATATCCCTACTACTACATATTTAAGATTTGGTCTACAATCGGCATATCCCTACTACTACATATTTAAGATTTGGTCTACAATCGGCATATCCCTACTACTACATATTTAAGATTTGGTCTACAATCGGCATATCCCTACTACTACATATTTAAGATTTGGTCTACAATCGGCATATCCCTACTACTACATATTTAAGATTTGGTCTACAATCGGCATATCCCTACTACTACATATTTAAGATTTGGTCTACAATCGGCATATCCCTACTACTACATATTTAAGATTTGGTCTACAATCGGCATATCCCTACTACTACATATTTAAGATTTGGTCTACAATCGGCATATCCCTACTACTACATATTTAAGATTTGGTCTACAATCGGCATATCCCTACTACTACATATTTAAGATTTGGTCTACAATCGGCATATCCCTACTACTACATATTTAAGATTTGGTCTACAATCGGCATATCCCTACTACTACATATTTAAGATTTGGTCTACAATCGGCATATCCCTACTACTACATATTTAAGATTTGGTCTACAATCGGCATATCCCTACTACTACATATTTAAGATTTGGTCTACAATCGGCATATCCCTACTACTACATATTTAAGATTTGGTCTACAATCGGCATATCCCTACTACTACATATTTAAGATTTGGTCTACAATCGGCATATCCCTACTACTACATATTTAAGATTTGGTCTACAATCGGCATATCCCTACTACTACATATTTAAGATTTGGTCTACAATCGGCATATCCCTACTACTACATATTTAAGATTTGGTCTACAATCGGCATATCCCTACTACTACATATTTAAGATTTGGTCTACAATCGGCATATCCCTACTACTACATATTTAAGATTTGGTCTACAATCGGCATATCCCTACTACTACATATTTAAGATTTGGTCTACAATCGGCATATCCCTACTACTACATATTTAAGATTTGGTCTACAATCGGCATATCCCTACTACTACATATTTAAGATTTGGTCTACAATCGGCATATCCCTACTACTACATATTTAAGATTTGGTCTACAATCGGCATATCCCTACTACTACATATTTAAGATTTGGTCTACAATCGGCATATCCCTACTACTACATATTTAAGATTTGGTCTACAATCGGCATATCCCTACTACTACATATTTAAGATTTGGTCTACAATCGGCATATCCCTACTACTACATATTTAAGATTTGGTCTACAATCGGCATATCCCTACTACTACATATTTAAGATTTGGTCTACAATCGGCATATCCCTACTACTACATATTTAAGATTTGGTCTACAATCGGCATATCCCTACTACTACATATTTAAGATTTGGTCTACAATCGGCATATCCCTACTACTACATATTTAAGATTTGGTCTACAATCGGCATATCCCTACTACTACATATTTAAGATTTGGTCTACAATCGGCATATCCCTACTATCCCTACTACTACATATTTAAGATTTGGTCTACAATCGGCATATCCCTACTACTACATATTTAAGATTTGGTCTACAATCGGCATATCCCTACTACTACTACATATTTAAGATTTGGTCTACAATCGGCATATCCCTACTACTACATATTTAAGATTTGGTCTACAATCGGCATATCCCTACTACTACATATTTAAGATTTGGTCTACAATCGGCATATCCCTACTACTACATATTTGAGATTTGGTCTACAATCGGCATATCCCTACTACTACATATTTAAGATTTGGACTACAATCGGCATATCCCTACTACTACATATTTAAGATTTGGTCTACAATCGGCATATCCCTACTACTACTACATATTTAAGATTTGGTCTACAATCGGCATATCCCTACTACTACATATTTAAGATTTGGTCTACAATCGGCATATCCCTACTACTACATATTTAAGATTTGGTCTACAATCGGCATATCCCTACTACTACATATTTAAGATTTGGTCTACAATCGGCATATCCCTACTACTACATATTTAAGATTTGGTCTACAATCGGCATATCCCTACTACTACATATTTAAGATTTGGTCTACAATCGGCATATCCCTACTACTACTACATATTTAAGATTTGGACTACAATCGGCATATCCCTACTACTACATATTTAAGATTTGGTCTACAATCGGCATATCCCTACTACTACATATTTAAGATTTGGTCTACAATCGGCATATCCCTACTACTACTACATATTTAAGATTTGGACTACAATCGGCATACCCCTACTACTACATATTTAAGATTTGGTCTACAATCGGCATATCCCTACTACTACATATTTAAGATTTGGTCTACAATCGGCATATCCCTACTACTACATATTTAAGATTTGGTCTACAATCGGCATATCCCTACTACTACTACATATTTAAGATTTGGTCTACAATCGGCATATCCCTACTACTACTACATATTTAAGATTTGGTCTACAATCGGCATATCCCTACTACTACATATATAAGATTTGGTCTACAATTGGCATATCCCTACTACTACATATTTAAGATTTGGTCTACAATCGGCATATCCCTACTACTACTACATATTTAAGATTTGGTCTACAATCGGCATATCCCTACTACTACATATTTAAAATTTGGTCTACAATCGGCATATCCCTACTACTACATATTTAAGATTTGGTCTACAATCGGCATATCCCTACTAATACATATTTAAGATTTGGTCTACAATCGGCATATCCCTACTACTACATATTTAAGATTTGGTCTACAATCGGCATATCCCTACTACTACATATTTAAGATTTGGTCTACAATCGGCATATCCCTACTACTACATATTTAAGATTTGGTCTACAATCGGCATATCCCTACTACTACTACATATTTAAGATTTGGTCTACAATCGGCATATCCCTACTACTACATATTTAAGATTTGGTCTACAATCGGCATATCCCTACTACTACATATTTAAGATTTGGTCTACAATCGGCATATCCCTACTACTACATATTTGAGATTTGGTCTACAATCGGCATATCCCTACTACTACATATTTAAGATTTGGACTACAATCGGCATATCCCTACTACTACATATTTAAGATTTGGTCTACAATCGGCATATCCCTACTACTACTACATATTTAAGATTTGGTCTACAATCGGCATATCCCTACTACTACATATTTAAGATTTGGTCTACAATCGGCATATCCCTACTACTACATATTTAAGATTTGGTCTACAATCGGCATATCCCTACTACTACATATTTAAGATTTGGTCTACAATCGGCATATCCCTACTACTACATATTTAAGATTTGGTCTACAATCGGCATATCCCTACTACTACATATTTAAGATTTGGTCTACAATCGGCATATCCCTACTACTACTACATATTTAAGATTTGGACTACAATCGGCATATCCCTACTACTACATATTTAAGATTTGGTCTACAATCGGCATATCCCTACTACTACATATTTAAGATTTGGTCTACAATCGGCATATCCCTACTACTACATATTTAAGATTTGGTCTACAATCGGCATATCCCTACTACTACTACATATTTAAGATTTGGTCTACAATCGGCATATCCCTACTACTACATATTTAAGATTTGGTCTACAATCGGCATATCCCTACTACTACATATTTAAGATTTGGTCTACAATCGGCATATCCCTACTACTACATATTTGAGATTTGGTCTACAATCGGCATATCCCTACTACTACATATTTAAGATTTGGACTACAATCGGCATATCCCTACTACTACATATTTAAGATTTGGTCTACAATCGGCATATCCCTACTACTACTACATATTTAAGATTTGGTCTACAATCGGCATATCCCTACTACTACATATTTAAGATTTGGTCTACAATCGGCATATCCCTACTACTACATATTTAAGATTTGGTCTACAATCGGCATATCCCTACTACTACATATTTAAGATTTGGTCTACAATCGGCATATCCCTACTACTACATATTTAAGATTTGGTCTACAATCGGCATATCCCTACTACTACATATTTAAGATTTGGTCTACAATCGGCATATCCCTACTACTACTACATATTTAAGATTTGGACTACAATCGGCATATCCCTACTACTACATATTTAAGATTTGGTCTACAATCGGCATATCCCTACTACTACATATTTAAGATTTGGTCTACAATCGGCATATCCCTACTACTACTACATATTTAAGATTTGGACTACAATCGGCATACCCCTACTACTACATATTTAAGATTTGGTCTACAATCGGCATATCCCTACTACTACATATTTAAGATTTGGTCTACAATCGGCATATCCCTACTACTACATATTTAAGATTTGGTCTACAATCGGCATATCCCTACTACTACATATTTAAGATTTGGTCTACAATCGGCATATCCCTACTACTACATATTTCAGATTTGGTCTACAATCGGCATATCCCTACTACTACATATTTCAGATTTGGTCTACAATCGGCATATCCCTACTACTACATATTTAAGATTTGGTCTACAATCGGCATATCCCTACTACTACATATTTAAGATTTGGTCTACAATCGGCATATCCCTACTACTACTACATATTTAAGATTTGGTCTACAATCGGCATATCCCTACTACTACTACATATTTAAGATTTGGTCTACAATCGGCATATCCCTACTACTACATATATAAGATTTGGTCTACAATTGGCATATCCCTACTACTACATATTTAAGATTTGGTCTACAATCGGCATATCCCTACTACTACTACATATTTAAGATTTGGTCTACAATCGGCATATCCCTACTACTACATATTTAAAATTTGGTCTACAATCGGCATATCCCTACTACTACATATTTAAGATTTGGTCTACAATCGGCATATCCCTACTACTACATATTTAAGATTTGGTCTACAATCGGCATATCCCTACTACTACTACATATTTAAGATTTGGACTACAATCGGCATATCCCTACTACTACATATTTAAGATTTGGTCTACAATCGGCATATCCCTACTACTACATATTTAAGATTTGGTCTACAATCGGCATATCCCTACTACTACATATTTAAGATTTGGTCTACAATCGGCATATCCCTACTACTACTACATATTTAAGATTTGGTCTACAATCGGCATATCCCTACTACTACATATTTAAGATTTGGTCTACAATCGGCATATCCCTACTACTACATATTTAAGATTTGGTCTACAATCGGCATATCCCTACTACTACATATTTGAGATTTGGTCTACAATCGGCATATCCCTACTACTACATATTTAAGATTTGGACTACAATCGGCATATCCCTACTACTACATATTTAAGATTTGGTCTACAATCGGCATATCCCTACTACTACTACATATTTAAGATTTGGTCTACAATCGGCATATCCCTACTACTACATATTTAAGATTTGGTCTACAATCGGCATATCCCTACTACTACATATTTAAGATTTGGTCTACAATCGGCATATCCCTACTACTACATATTTAAGATTTGGTCTACAATCGGCATATCCCTACTACTACATATTTAAGATTTGGTCTACAATCGGCATATCCCTACTACTACATATTTAAGATTTGGTCTACAATCGGCATATCCCTACTACTACTACATATTTAAGATTTGGACTACAATCGGCATATCCCTACTACTACATATTTAAGATTTGGTCTACAATCGGCATATCCCTACTACTACATATTTAAGATTTGGTCTACAATCGGCATATCCCTACTACTACTACATATTTAAGATTTGGACTACAATCGGCATACCCCTACTACTACATATTTAAGATTTGGTCTACAATCGGCATATCCCTACTACTACATATTTAAGATTTGGTCTACAATCGGCATATCCCTACTACTACATATTTAAGATTTGGTCTACAATCGGCATATCCCTACTACTACTACATATTTAAGATTTGGTCTACAATCGGCATATCCCTACTACTACTACATATTTAAGATTTGGTCTACAATCGGCATATCCCTACTACTACATATATAAGATTTGGTCTACAATTGGCATATCCCTACTACTACATATTTAAGATTTGGTCTACAATCGGCATATCCCTACTACTACTACATATTTAAGATTTGGTCTACAATCGGCATATCCCTACTACTACATATTTAAAATTTGGTCTACAATCGGCATATCCCTACTACTACATATTTAAGATTTGGTCTACAATCGGCATATCCCTACTACTACATATTTAAGATTTGGTCTACAATCGGCATATCCCTACTACTACTACATATTTAAGATTTGGACTACAATCGGCATATCCCTACTACTACATATTTAAGATTTGGTATACAATCGGCATATCCCTACTACTACATATTTAAGATTTGGTCTACAATCGGCATATCCTACTACTACATATTTAACTCAAGGGCTTGTTCCCACATCAGGTGTTTATTTCGACTGCACACTTCTTTCCCTTTACATATTTAACTCGAGGGCTTGTTCCCACATCAGGTGTTTATTTATACTGCACACTTCTTTCCCTATACATAATAATAAATGTGAGTTTGTTTTGTTATCAGATCAAATTGAGTTTTTTAAGATTTGGTCTACAATCGGCATATCCCTACTACTACATATTTAAGATTTGGTCTACAATCGGCATATCCCTACTACTACATATTTAAGATTTGGTCTACAATCGGCATATCCCTACTACTACATATTTAAGATTTGGTCTACAATCGGCATATCCCTACTACTACATATTTAACTCGAGGGCTTGTTCCCACATCAGGTGTTTATTTATACTGCACACTTCTTTTCCTTTACACCTTTACATATTTAACTCGAGGGCTTGTTCCTACATCAGGTGTTTATTTCTACTGCACACTTCTTTCCCTTTACATAATAATAAATGTGAGTTTGTTTTGTTATCAGATCAAATTTATTTTTTTAAGATTTGGTCTACAATCTGCATATCCCTACTACTACATATTTAAGATTTGGTCTACAATCGGCATATCCCTACTACTACATATTTAAGATTTGGTCTACAATCGGCATATCCCTACTACTACTACATATTTAAGATTTGGTCTACAATCGGCATATCCCTACTACTACATATTTAAGATTTGGTCTACAATCGGCATATCCCTACTACTACATATTTAAGATTTGGTCTACAATCGGCATATCCCTACTACTACATATTTAACTCGAGGGCTTGTTCCCACATCAGGTGTTTATTTATACTGCACACTTCTTTTCCTTTACACCTTTACATATTTAACTCGAGGGCTTGTTCCTACATCAGGTGTTTATTTCTACTGCACACTTCTTTCCCTTTACATAATAATAAATGTGAGTTTGTTTTGTTATCAGATCAAATTTATTTTTTTAAGATTTGGTCTACAATCTGCATATCCCTACTACTACATATTTAAGATTTGGTCTACAATCGGCATATCCCTACTACTACATATTTAAGATTTGGTCTACAATCGGCATATCCCTACTACTACTACATATTTAAGATTTGGTCTACAATCGGCATATCCCTACTACTACATATTTAAGATTTGGTCTACAATCGGCATATCCCTACTACTACATATTTAAGATTTGGTCTACAATCGGCATATCCCTACTACTACATATTTAAGATTTGGTCTACAATCGGCATATCCCTACTACTACATATTTAAGATTTGGTCTACAATCGGCATATCCCTACTACTACATATTTCAGATTTGGTCTACAATCGGCATATCCCTACTACTACATATTTAAGATTTGGTCTACAATCGGCATATCCCTACTACTACATATTTAAGATTTGGTCTACAATCGGCATATCCCTACTACTACATATTTAAGATTTGGACTACAATCGGCATACCCCTACTACTACATATTTAAGATTTGGTCTACAATCGGCATATCCCTACTACTACATATTTAAGATTTGGTCTACAATCGGCATATCCCTACTACTACATATTTAAGATTTGGTCTACAATCGGCATATCCCTACTACTACATATTTAATATTTGGTATACAATCGGCATATCCCTACTGCTACATATTTAAGATTTGGTCTACAATCGGCATATCCTACTACTACATATTTAACTCGAGGGCTTGTTCCCACATAAGGTGTTTATTTCTACTGCACACTTCTTTCCCTTTACATATTTAACTCGAGGGCTTGTTCCCACATCAGGTGTTTATTTCTACTGCACACTTCTTTACCTTTACATAATAATAAATGTGAGTTTGTTTTGTTATCAGATCAAATTGAGTTTTTTCAGATTTGGTCTACAATCGGCATATCCCTTTTACTACATATTGAAGATTTGGTCTACAATCGGCATATCCCTACTACTACATATTTAAGATTTGGTCTACAATCGGCATATCCCTACTACTACATATTTAAGATTTGGTCTACAATCGGCATATCCCTACTACTACATATTTAAGATTTGGTCTACAATCGGCATATACCTACTACTACATATTTAAGATTTGGTCTACAATCGGCATATCCCTACTGCTACATATTTAAGATGTGGTCTACAATCGGCATATCCCTACTACTACATATTTAAGATTTGGTCTACAATCGGCATATCCCTACTACTACATATTTAAGATTTGGTCTACAATCGGCATATCCCTACTACTACATATTTAATATT